>JAWNNO010003685.1:0-12299 GCA_035044985.1 Lordiphosa fenestrarum
TCCAAGAACTTTAGGTGAACATTAATTCCATCTTCGTCAATCGAATAGATGGCATCATTTGCCAGCGTTGTTTGCATCACTAAGACTCTATCATAAATTGACTTGGCCTTTTTCTTGAAAAAAGTCACCCTGTTTTCACTCGCTACTAATGTTGAGTCGTTTGGGTCTGTCATTTTCACAATTTGGTCGCGACGAACACTCGCACAAAAGAGAATTTAATTCCGTTGTCAGTTGGTTTGTCTTTATGCAAAGTTCGATACCGTTGCTTGTGTGTATATGCCGTATATATGTATACGCGGATCAAGCAAAGACGACGAGAATGAAAGACGAAAAGTATTTTACCGCTGATCGCTGTATGAATGTATGCGCGTGTGTGCCAAGTAACGGTTCGTGGCAGGCGTGTGTTTCACAGCACAGGGTATTGGGTTTGTGGTTATGAATGTCCGGCCATAACCATTCTTTTGCACATGTTGGTATTTTTCACGTTTTTTTTTTTTTTACAGATTTTTCAAATATGATTAGTTAGTATATAGATTAGTTTTTAGATCACGTCGGGGTCACCAAAATGTTGTGACACTGAGCTTTTTCAGTGCCCTTTAGGAGTTAAATTCTTCCAATTAAATACACAAAACACGAAGCCGCAATTTCGTTTTTGTATATGTAGTACAAATCTTTATTTGTTCAGAAGGGTGATAGTTGAGGCCAGAGCCTTTATTAATTACAATGTTAATTAATTCCAGAAGGGTGGCTGCTTGGAGCCAGAGCCTTTACAAGTTCACAAATCGCAATAAGTGATCGAGTTCAAGAGAGAGAAACAATATTAACTAATTCTTAATTGCAAGCGAGTTCGTAATGTACGCAACACGTGCCAAATGATAATTAGATAATAATTGGCCCGTATTATACGCGACCGATGACAAAGACAATTAATTAGGAACTGACCGTGCAGAAGCTGCAGCGGCCGGCTTGTACCTAGCCACAGCGCTAGGCAAGCGACAAGAACAAAAGAGAATAGAAAGAGAGCAAATGCTGCTGAGCAGATCAAAATAAACAATGAGTGAGATTTACGTTAAACTCAGAGCAATATGTAAATGAATTGAGTGATTTTACATGACTTTTGAATTGACCGATTAATCCTTTGGGCCGTCGCCCAAACAATGATTTATATCCAAATTTACAGAAGTCTTGGGAAAACTAAAACTAAATAAATCTTTCGATGAGGTTTTCCGAAATGTCATCACCGACGAGTGAGCCTCCGATTTTAATTGGGATGGAAGACTTGGCCAGCGAGCATTTAAGAAAATGTTAATATATAATAAAATATTCCCAGGTAAATATTACGTTATTTTTTATTTATTACAAGTTGTATACAACAATTATTACATCTCTTTTTAGATTTGTTCGGCAAAGACTTCATAAAAGAGTTTAGAAAGTCCACAGAGCAGTCTCACAACAGACAAATGCAAAAAATGCATGCATTAAAAAAAAAAGAATACCAATTAATTATATGATTAATAAGTATAAGCAATAAGTATTAATAAGTCACAAGTATGAGAAAAACAAGGCTTAATTGAAATGAACTGCCATATTTTGTATGAAAAAAAAAAGATAAATGAAATAAAATGCCAAATTATTATTTTTTATATTTCCCAGTATTTATACCCGTTACTCGTAGAGTAAAAAGGGTATACTAAAGTCGTGCAAATGTATGTAACAGGCAGAAGGAAGCATCTCCGACATCATAAAGTATATATATTCTTGATCAGCATCAATAGCCGAGTCGATATAGCCATGTCCGTCTGTCCGTCCGTCTGTATGAACACCTTGATCTCAATACTAGAAGAGCTTGAGCAACCAAATTTTATACGTAAGCTAGTATTGTCGGTAGGCAGATCAAGTTTGTTTCAAATTTTGGCCACGCTCCCTCCCGCCCCCGTAATAAGAAATATTGAATAACTCCCACAAGATATCGAGCTCAGATTTTGCAGTGTAGTCTATGTGGCCAATATCTACAATCTCAAAAATTTTCAAAAGGATCGGATAATAAATGGCCGAGTTAAAAAAATGTTGCATACTTACCCGAGCTGAGCTGAGTAACGGGTATTTCGAAGTCGGGCAGGGCCGACTTTAACTTACGCTCTCGTTTTTATTAAAGTAAAGGTATTGTATAGGGTAGTACTAACGAATTTGCTTACCAGTTAGAACTACCAGTTAAAATCCTAGTATAAATACTCAAACCAATCTAGTTAATCATACCAGTTAGCTCATCGGTTATCTAACTAGTAGGACTAACCTCACACAAACGCTCACCGATTCATCGATTTTCGGTTAGATTTTTCCCGACGCACATTTGCGTTTGACAAGAAACATCCCGTAATTTACCGGTTAGCTATAACAGTTAGCGGGTGATTATTTACCAGTTAGATTTCTTGCTGGGAAGGTCGCTGTTATATATGATTGTCAGTTTTCGATAAAAGTTTCGACACCAAGAAATCGATATCGATAATTTTAGTTCGATATACCCGATCACTCTTTTGAATCATCGAACCAGGGCCGACTGAGAATATCGCAGAGCACCTTGAAATTATTAAATCATGCCACTGAGCAATATCTAACATATTGAAGCATAATGTTTCAGTCCCCCATCGGTTCTCTTAAAACAAAAAAATGTCAGAGAAAATTTTTAATCCTGTTTAAATACAGTGTTTGAATATCAGCAGTCAAAATAACATAAGTCTTATGCCCGGTTCTCACTACAGCACATTCTTGCATTCCTGCATTCTTGTGCCGGATGCAACTTTCGCGCCATACAAAAATCAAAGCGGCTAGTGGTAGCAAACCAGTTGCATCTGTGGCGACTTACCATTCAATTTATAATATTAATTTCGAATTTCTAACTATCGCATAAGATTTAGTATTGTAAGCAAACATTGTGTTACCGATATTAATCGAATGTTATCCACCACTAATTAAGTAGGACACACATCAGAACACGCATAAGAAGAACGAGAGAACGCGCCGATACGAGTGGATGACGAAACACTCTCAAATATTAATAATTTGTGTGAACAATAAATAAAATATATTAGTCTGCTAAAATCTACCACGACAACTTAATTGGTACTCCAGCAGCTAAAACTGGTGACCCGCGACGAGAATCCACCCGTATTTTCTACTGTGATCGACCCAAAAAAATGCCTCTCGACCCAGACGCATCGCCTGGCGTTAGCCGCTTAAATTTGCCGCCAACCGAAAGTTCGAGAACGCCTGCAGCCAACGTCAACAAAACGCACATTAACCACGTATCTGTTAAAGTTCCCCCATTTTGGCCCGATCACGCCGAAACCTCTGATGGCACCAAATTTAATACGGTCCTCGCTTCTATCGACTCGCCGGTTCTTGTCCAAGTTTCAGACGCCATTCTCAAACAGCCAGACACGGGCAAGTACGATTACCTAAAAGCCTGTATATTGGAACGTTATTGTGAAAGTGAGCAAAAGAAAACACAGAAGCTTCTCTCAGAAATTGATTTGGGTGATAAGCTGCCCACACAACTACTCAATGAGCTAAGTTCGCTCGCAAAAAACAAAGTTACGGACGATTTTTTGACATCCTTGTGGCTACAACGACTGCCATCCCAAGTAAGAGCTATTTTACAAGCTTCAGACGTGGCTTTGCCGGAAGTCGGCGAATATCACAGCGTGTCCGCAATCGACACATGCAAACCAAAATCAATTCAGCCCACGGCTACGAACCTGGAGCAGCGCCTTGATCGCATCGAACAGCAAATCAACGGCCTGTACACAAACACTAACAAAGTGCGCTCTCGTTCCCGTTCAGCCGGACGCAGCCGAAATGATCTAACATAAACCACGGATCAAGAACAATCGATGTGCTGGTACCATTCCAAGTTTGGAAAAAATGCTCGTAAATGCTGCGAGCCTTGCACATTTTCGTCCAAGCATACAAAAAACAAGCAGTCTCTTCGGATACAGCGGGCACATCTGAGGACGCTAACATCATCGCCCGCCTTATGATCAACGACCAGTAGTCCAAAACCAAATTTTTAATCGACACCGGGGCAGACATATCTGTCTAACCTGCATCCAAAAATGAGAAAAAAGCCTACAACTCACCACAATTATTTGCCGCCAATGGGTCGACAATACAAACATACGGGGAAAAACGCATTTCCTTATCCCTTGGCCTGCTACGAAATTTTACGTGGACGTTCGTGGTAGTAAAGTAAACTGTGCTATCATTGGATCCGACTTTCTCCAACATTTTGACCTGCTGGTGGACATCAAACGCAAACAACTCATCGATCGAGCAACACTTCTGACAGTAAAGTGTTGCCCTGCACAGCATGTCTCGCAAGTCACAGCGTACAACACAAGCAGCCAATACGCACAGCTGCTCCACGAGTACGGAGATTTGGCAACAATCAACTCCAACAAACAATCGAGTGATTCAAAGGTTACACACCACACCGTAACTAACGGACCACCCACGCATGCACGAGCTCGTCGCTTGTCAGGTGAAAAGTTACGAGCAGCGAAAAAAGAGTTCGAGTTCCTCATGTCAAAGGGTATCTGACGACCTTCCAAAAGCAACTGGTCCAGCCCCCTCCACATGGTAAGGAAATCAAATAACGACTGGCGACCATGCGGCGACTATCGCTCTTTAAACGATAGGACGATCCCCGACAGATAACCGATACCATACATACACGATGTCAAAAATATTCTGTATGGAAAAAAGATTTTCTCAAAAATCGACTTGCAGAGAGCGTATCATTAGATTCCCGTTGAGCAATCCGACATTCCGAAAACAGCTATAATAACTCCATTCGGCCTTTCGAATTTATGTACATGACATTCGGCCTCCGAAACGCACCGCAAACGTTTCAACGCTTTATAAATGACGTCATCAGCGGCCTCGACTTTGCATTCGCTTACATAGATGATATCCTGATCGCATCTACATCAAAAGCTCAACATACTCAGCACTTGCGCATTGTTTTTGAGCGCCTCCGTCAAGCCCAGCTAACTGTAAACTTCGAAAAATGTCAGTTTGGCACAAACGAACTTGTCTTTCTTGGCCACAACGTAAGCTCCAGTGGCCTGAAACCATCCGAAGAAAAAGTTACCGCCATTCGTAACTTCCACAAGCCTCTTATCTTTGCGTTTAAGCAAAGTAACGAAAAAGCATCTCCTCGTCGAGCCAGACAACTAGATTTTATCAGCCAATTCTGCACTGATATTCACCACCTGCCTGGATCTGACAACAATACTGCTGATCTGCTGTCACGGATATACGCAATCCAATCTAGTACAATAAACTTCGAGGATATGGCAGCCCAACAAATGGAAGATGAAGAACTTCAGTCACTTTTAAGGTCAGATTCTCAACAATCTATAGTAATAACACAATTTGCCATTCCAGGATCAACTAAGCAACTGTACTGCAATTCTTTAAACAACAAGATTAGCCCATACGTCCCAAAATTGTTGCGCACAACAGTCGTACAAAAATTGCATTCACTGTGCCATCTAGAGATACGGGCAACCAGAAAGCTAGTGGCTAACCAATACGTCTGGCCATCTATGGAAAAAGATGTGGCCACCATTGTTCGCTGCATTCCCTGCCAGAAAGTAAAGGTCCACCGTCATACAAAAACACCCTTGGGCCACTACGCAACAGTCGATACACGGTTCGAGCATATAAACATCGACATAGTTGGCCCATTGCCTACATCAAATGGATTTAGTACTGATTGACCTGCATTGACCGTTTTACCAGAAGGCCTGCCGCAATTCCCTTGGGCGATATAACCGCTCTAACGGTAGCCAACGCGCTTGTTTCTGGATGGTTTTCCACGTATGGGATCCCGTTACGAATAACAACAGACTTAGGACGACAATTCGAATCTACATTGTTTGCGGAACTGCCTAACATGTTCGGAATCAAACATTTAAGAACTACAGCTTACCAACCGCAGTCCAACGGCATCATTGAACGATGGCACCGATCGCTAAAAACCGCCATCAAGCGTTGCGACCCAATACACTGGAACACCGCCTTGCCGCTCATCCTTCTTGGCCTTCGGACAACCGTTAAAAGCGACATTGGTCCCAGCCCCGCAGAACTGGTTTATGGTGCACCCTTATGAATTCCAGGAGAGTTTTTGACGCCACGTGCCCGGCGCCCCACTGAGTCGGAATTCACTAAAGCACTGTGTAATGCAATAGCCAAATTGCCAATTTCGAAACCTTTGCATTATAACGTTCCACAAGAGTTTACACAACCAGCTCTAGCGACATATCATCCGCGACACATATCCGATTCCCGTCCAAGTATCTATCCATACTTGAACATTAGACGGAGGGTACTGTGGCGACTTACCATTCAATTTATAATATTAATTTCGAATTTCTAACTATCGCATAAGATTTAGTATTGTAAGCAAACATTGTGTTACCGATATTAATCGAATGTTATCCACCACTAATTCAGTAGGACACACATCAGTAGTAGCATAAGAAGAACGAGAGAACGCGCCGATACGAGTGGATGACGAAACACTCTCAAATATTAATAATTTGTGTGAACAATAAATAAAATATATTAGTCTGCTAAAATCTACCACGACAACTTAATTGGTACTCCAGCAGCTAAACATCCAGTCTGGATGCGGTTGCATCCGTGACTTTTCGAGTAGTGACTTGACAGGGTATCGATAATTTCGCCCAGCGTACTGGTATCGTTAAAACTGCCAGCGCTAACAAAAACAATAAACAGCTGTAGTAGCATCCAGCAGGTATGATTAATTATTATTTTAGGATGCTGTTTAAAGCCAAATACTCATTTTTATACCCTTGCAAAGGGTATAATAATTTTGCCCAGAAGTTTGCAACGCATAGAAATATTAATTTCCGACCCCATAAACTATATATATTCTTGATCAGGGTGACGAACTGAGTCGATTGAGCTTTGTCCGTCCGTCTGTCCGTCCGTCCGTCTGTCCGTCTGTCCGTCTGTCTGTCTGTGTGTTTCTACGCGAACTAGTCTCTCAGTTTTAAAGCTATCGAGCTGAAATTTTGCACAGAGTCTTCTTTTTGCTGCACACTACTAATATGTCGGAACCGACCGGATCGGATGACTATATCTCACAGCTCCCATAGGAACAATCGGTCGGTAAACTAGTTTTAGTATGAAAAACTTTTTTATTTTCAATGGAAACGTCTTCAAACTTTGTCATCGTAGGTTTTATATGTTTTTTTATTAGGGATGCAAACCAGTTCTGAACCGAACCGGTTTTGAACCGAACCGAACCGCTTATTTCAGTTGGTGAACCGAACCGCAAACCGAACCGGCTTCCTTTCAGAATTACTAAACCGAACCGAAAACCACAAATAAAATCGGTTCGGTTCGGTTCAGTTCTCTGACGAGTTTAAAGGGGAATCCCTTTCCTCTTGCAAATGATTTTTATCAATTTGGGAATTTGTAAATGTAAAACTGTAAGTTCTGCAATTGCCCGCCGATTATCTAATATACCTGTCATCAATCTGTATTTTTTCTCTAGTAGACAATATTTTAAATTTTCTGTAGAACTTTTTTACCTTAATTCAATTTTAGACGGGAGAGATTTTTCTTTTATAATCCCTGCAGTTCTACGATTTGGTACTGAATTTTTCAGGGCTGATTCAGGCGTGAACAGTAGGAATAACTGAATTTAATGTGTGAATTCAACCATATTTTAGTACTTCCCATGAAACTCATCCATGGGTTCAGTTCTGAAATTATGCCTAAAATCAACTAAGCTCATGACGTAGTAGGACATGTCAGTGTAAAAATCCCTGGCTGAGACTCATAAAAAGGATGCCATGAATTCAGGACCAGCCCTTCCATTTCAGGTCTGATTCAGCTATGATTCAGGTCTAAGCCTAACTTAAGGGATATGATATATAGGGTTATTAAGATGCATGGTACGTATAAGAATAAAAAAGATTTAGGCGACATTCTCACTTTTCGAAGGGCATTCCTCTGGAAACTTATAGACGAATCCTGGAAATCCGACAGAATAAACTTGGGACATTCTTCTAAAGATTTTATAGATATTCATATGGTGTATAAGAATTAAATTTCTAAAGTGTTTGAAAAGTCACATTATTAGAGAAATCATAATATTTCATAATATCCCTTTGTGAACCACTGAACCGAACCGAAACCGCGGTTCAGTAAGCTCCAAAAACCATGTAATGAACCGAACCGGCGGTTCAGAAACTGTGTGAACCACTGAACCGAACCAGTACTTATTTTCGAGTGGTTTGCATCCCTGTTTTTTATAATCCTACCAATTTTTATTAAAATCGGACAACTATATGGTACAGCTGCCATACAAAAGATAGGTCTGAAAAACAGTCTTAGTTAGAAAAACTTTTTTGTTTTTATTGGTAGCATCCTGCAATTTTGTATTTGTTTGTTTCTCGTGCTTTTACATAGTTCTACAAGTTTTTGTCCAAATCGGATGACTATATCAAATAGCTCCCATACGAACAATCGGTCGGAAATTGGGAAAAAGAGTATTCTTTGAAGTATTTGAGCGAGCACTGGCAAGGGTATAAAAACTTCGGCACAGACGAAGTTAGCTTGGCTTTCTCGTTTTAAGATTAAATATGAAGCTTTGTAACAAAATACAGGAAAAAACTGTGAAAATAAAATTCAAGAAAATTTTATTTGTATATTTGTATTCTCTGCAACATATGCATCAAGTGCAATAACAGTGCCTCGTCGTTATCTAAAGCTATTAATGGAAAACCATCATATAAATATATTTTACTTCCACCAAGTTATCTTTTTACAATGACAACAAATCCCAGTCAGCTGTTCAGGAGCACAAGAATACAAGAATGTTGCCAATGCGAACACCTTTTTGCATCTTTTCGATAAATCGTGATGTCGATGACAAATCCCGGCGGCGGGAACCTAGCATTATGCTGTTTTGTTTTTGATTTTGCTATTGAAACAAGGAAGAAAGTCGGTCAATTCCGACTACAACATACTTTTACACCCTCAAAAAGCCATTCCCTTGGCTGATTGAGAAGTAATCCGGACTACTAAATACACAGTTCGACAAAATTAAACTTTTGGAAAAATCCCGATATGAGACCCTTAAATTGTGACAGAAGGCGCTTCTGTAAGCATCGCCTCATACCCAGTTTCTCAACTGTAGCCTAGGATCGCGTTCTTTGGGTACTTTTGTACTAGCGACACCCAGCGACAAAAATTTTAACTTAGCAGTCAATGGTACAAGATAAAAATCTACAAAATTCAGCAAACACAGACAGGGTCATTGGGAACGTAATATCAAACAAGAAAGAAAGTCGGTCAAGCCCGACTATAACATACTCAGTACCAAGAAAATTATACTCTCAGCATAAATTTTGATGCTGCAGTAGCAGCGAACAGTCTTTTGATCATAACTCGAAAACCGTTCATCCGATCTTCACCATTCCTTTGGCGGATCGATAAGTTATCCTGCTAACTATCCAGAAGGAACAAGCCATCTATCTTCAAAACTGTGTAAGATATGTCGTTTTTTCTAAATTGCGGGGGCGGGAGGGCGCGTGGCCAAAATTGAAAATAAACTTGATCTGCCTGCAGACATAAGAAGCATATGTCCCATACATGTCAAACCTCTATCTCTTACCATCTCTGAGATCTGTGCCTTCATACGGACAGACAGACGGACGGACGGACGGACGGACAGACGGACAGACGGACATGACTCGGCTGTTGATGCTGATCAAGAATATATATACTTTATAGGGTCGGAGATGATTCCTTCTCGATGTTACATACTTTTGCACAAACTTATAATACTCTGTGTACCTACGGTACAGAGTATAAAAATCGCGTTATTCGTACAATTGGTTAAGATACCTCCAGAAGGAGTCAAACCTAAATTCTTGCATATCTTTAAAAGCGCGCGGTAGAGTTTTCTTAAAAACTAAATTTATGACAGCACAATTGGCTTTTTCGTGGGCCTAAGAGATGTTACTCCTCAGCAAAAAAACCGCTAGATGGAGTACCATTTAATGATCCACCCACAACCCACGCAATATGGGCCATTAACTAGACTTTAAAATCGACCGAACTGCGTTTTCAGATTTGCTTAAGAAGCATTTTTGCGCTGACTACAGGCATTTTTGTACGAGCAATTGACTAACGGCATCATTGACCATTTAGGGTATTATTCAGTTAATCTAAAGGGTAAATATCTTCATTACCAGCTGGAAAACAGATATTTGCATTTAAAAACTTTAGTTCGAAGCATCTTAGTGTATCGCGGTTGGTCCATTAAAGGCATTTTATAGTGAATTTGTTCTATTTTCTTGCTTGCAATGAAGCAGGTTACCTATGAGAATTATGGCATAATTTTGGTGAAGCTTGTAATACCCTAAACGGTCAATGTTGTTCTAAGGCAGTTGCTTGTACAAAAATAACTATTGCCTGCCAACCAAGGCTATATTGGAGAAACCGAAATCGCAGTTTGGTCTATTTTTGGATCTACTTTATGACTTACATGGAGATGTTTGTGGGTGGATCTTAAAATGGTACTCTATCTCGCGGTTTTTTGGCCAGTACCATCTTTTAGGGAAGTGCACTAGCCCATTGTGCAATCATAAATTTACTTTTTAATCAAAATCTACCGTGCGGTTTTAAAGATATTCAAGAATTTTTGTTTGACATCTTCTGGAGGTACCTTAACGAGTTGTACAATAAACGCGATTTTTTGATATTACGTTCCTAGTGACCCTGTCTGTGTTTGCTGAATTTTGTAGATTTTTGTTCAGTCCATTAATAACTAAGTTAAAATTGTTGTCGCTGGGTGTTGCTAGTACAAAATTACCCATAGAACGCGAACCTAGGGTACAGATGAAAAACTAGGTATGAGGAGATGCTTACAGACGTGCCTTCTATCAGAATTTAAGGGTCTCATACCGGTTTTTTTTTAGTGTCGTACTGTGATATGTCTAGAAGGTACGAACCAACTTTCTTTAAAACTGTGGGAAATAACACGTTTTTTCCAAATTACGAGGCAGGAGGGGGCGTGGCCAAAAATGAAAATAAAATTGATCTGCCAGCGAGTGTAAGAAGCTTTTATCCCATACACGTCAAACCTCCTTCTCTCAGATATGTGCGTTCATACGGACAGACAGACGGACATGACTCGTCTGTTGATGCGGATCAAGAATATATATACTTTATGGGGCCGTAGATGCTTCCATCTGGCTGTTACATACTTTTGCACAAACTGATTATACTATATGTACCTCCTGCACAGAGCATAAAAATCAGAAGCAAGCATTAAAATAAGATATTTGTCAAAAGCGAAGGTATATATAGTAACAGATGTATGCTTCGGCAGTTCTGCTTTGACTAAAACTGAAATTTTTGGTAAATGCAAAATCAAAAGCAACAGCAACAAATTCGATTTCGTAACTGTAACTGCCATTGGCGAAAACCATGGTGGAGACTGTTCAGTGCTTATCGCTCATGGTAGAGCAGAGCGGTAACTGCAAAATCAACCCACTTTAGCGATATATGTCAATAACAGCTTAGGGTTGGTTAGTTGGTTGGAAAATGTTGACTCCACTTTTGGCATAATTTTTATTTATTTCTTCCACCACACACAAAAGTTGCAATGCGCCAGAATGCTACAGCTTTAAGGCTGATTTCCAGAACAAATAAATATTTATGTCAAGAAATTGCAAATTATTTATGTCATGTGGATTGAAAGCTCTAGTAGGGTCAGAAAGTCTTAAAAAATACCTGAAATAGCTGCCAGATAGTAAGGTCACACTAGTTTGCCGGCCGCTTGTATTCAAAATGCGGTTTTTAAATTTTACTTCAAACAATAATAAAATCACCTCACAGCTTTCAAAGTCGCATGAGATGCCACCACAAATACGGGCGACCTCGTGAACTCTACAACTGCAACTGATTCTTGGCAGATAGTCAAACTAAGGAAGTTATTACAATAAAAATGAATAAGCGGGTCGATGTTATTTGCTAATTCATTTATTATTTCTTGTTCTTTCTTGTTGAGACTCTATTGTGCTTCCAATTTGTTCAATGATGACCGAAAAAATGTGCTGCAAGTTATTTACTTTCAATTAAGTTTCACCAAGTCGGCTGTGCTTGCAATCCACTCAATCTATCGATGTGGCCACGCAAATTTATGTTCTCTTCTGGCAATCAAGAAAATAAATGAGACTAAATAAAGTGCTCAT
>JAWNNO010003689.1:0-28318 GCA_035044985.1 Lordiphosa fenestrarum
AACGGCTCAAACCTTGGTTATGACTCAGATTAATCGCCTCGGAAACGCCTCTAATCCTTTTCAGTATGCTTCTGAGCTGCATGCACCGGATATTTAAAAATTTATTTAAAAACCAACAACTTTAATTTATTATTGGATTTCATTTGACCAATTCTTCTTTTGCCTTACCAATTAACATATACAGGTCTCATCAGTTGCAGTTAAGGAAACATCATTTTTGGATTACGCACCGGCGCTGACTGCGGACGAAGCTTAACTCCTCCCCTTGCAACATGTTCGGCGTAAATTTCCCCTACAAGGGGCTCCCTACAGATTTTGCATTTACTCCACTACCTTTTGGCCATTGCCAGCACTCTGGTTGTAGTACATGTCACCTACATACAACACACACACCTACGGACGGCCGACGAGTGCGTGCGCCATTTACATAGGCTTCATGGCCAGGCAACCAACCAACGACGTTCAACCAGGTCGCCTACATCGGCTCTATACATACACACGCGGGGGAGGCGGGTGGAGGGCGGCGAGCCTGTTCGCAGCTCTCATTCGTCGGCCACTTGGCGGGCCCTCGCCCACATTCACAATTTCCTTGGCCATGTTCACATACAATGTTGCTCGTTTGGCCTCGTGATCGGGCTTCGTAAGCGAGGCGAGGCGATACGAATGCGTAAAGTTTACAAAAATATTTGCAACAAAATGCATTTAAGCCCCATGCCTTGGTTTCTGCTTTCTGCTCTTTTTTTTTTGCCAATCTGTGTGCTCTTTTTGGTGGCATAAATTTTAATCTTAATTAAATGCGATTTTAATAGCATTTTAAATTGCACATCAATGGAGGTGCACACACACACAAACCTTTTGTACTACAATGACATACATCAGTATGTATGCGGAAAGTGGCAGCGTTTCCCGTTTAGCAAAGTTTCCGCCACAACTGCATTAGTAAATTTCCAATTCCCAAAATGCGCAAACTAATTTAGCTGAAATGTTTTTGCTTACAAATGGGCCCAAAAGGCCAGGACTCTGCTTGCTTTTCATCATTTTATCAGAGAGATTCAAACTTGGCATGGCTTCCCGGGTTGATTCCAGCGTGAAAAACAACGACTTCAGTGCATAGTGTTTTCTGTTTACAGCTGAGAAGCAGCCAGAAGCATTCCTTGCATTCGCATTACAGCCGGCGACAAGCAAATGATTCGCCTCTCCATGTGTGTGTGTGTGTGTGTGAGTGTGCGTATTTCTTCTTGATGAAAATGCCAAATGGTTTGTGTCTCTTTATGGGAATTGTTGTTTGTTGTTCCGGGTTTTAGTTTTGAGCTTTCGCATGTTTAGCAAGCAGATAAGCAGCATTATGCTTAGAGTGGAAAATGCCGAGACAAGTATTTATACTCGCCAACCTGCACCCAGACAAAGGAGTATGCCAGAATCCTGCTCTGTATGTAACTAACGAAATGAAGGCAGAGTATGTACAGATGACTTAAATATGTAAGATCGAAAACTCAAGTAAACTCTTGAAAGATCTCGGAACAAACGGCTGGATCTATTAATAATATAGCTTGAGTTGAATTTTTAAAACAAGGAAGAAAGTCGGTCAAGCCCGACTATAAAATACTCTGTACCAACTAAATTATACGCTCAGCATAAATTTTGATGCTGCAGTAGCAGCTGAAAGTAGCGCTGCTACTGCGCTGCAGCAGCCAACAGTCTTTTGATCATAACCCGACAACCGTTTATCCGATATTCACCATTTCTTTGACGAATCGATAAGTCATCCTGATTACTAAACGAACCATCTTAATTTAAAACCGTGGGAGATATGACGTTTTTTTCTAAATATCCGGGAGCGGAAGGGGGCGTGGCCAAAATTGAAAATAAACTTGATCTGCATGCAGACATAAAAAGCATATGTCCCATACGTGTCAAACCTCTATCTCTTACCATCTCTGAGATCTGTGCGTTCATACGGACAGACAGACGGACATGACTCAGCTGTTGATGCTGATCAAGAACATATATACTTTATAGCGACGGAGATGTTTCCTTCTGGCTGTTGCACAAGCTTAATATTCTCTATTTACCTAAGGTACAGAGTATAAAAAACGTCTTAATTGTTCTCGGGCAGAAAAAAGACTAGAAAAGGAAGCGAGCGATGAAGCATGCGAAAAGAATGAGGAAGCAAGAGTGTCAGCGAGATGACATCAACGGGATCAGCCTGAGGAGTAAATTTTAGATAGGGATGAACATCAATGCGTCGCACTCCGAAAGGCGTAGGCCAGCAGCGGTTCCACATTTCATCCGAGTTGAACATAGTCCTACGGGGTGATAATGATAATGGCTCCACGCCACATAATGACAACATGAACGCCAGTGTTGATACTTTGATCTACACTCAAAAAAAAAACAGTCAAAATTAGTTAATTAAAAAAATAAGATAAAGACTTTCTGAAATTAAGAAAATATTTACTATAAGCTAGAAAATATTTTCTTAATTGTAGAAAAGCATTTTCTAGATTTTAGAAAAACCTTTCTAGATTTTAGAAAAACCTTCCTAGATTTTTGAAAAAAAAACATTTTCAGCTATTATAGACAGGAAAGGGAGTGAGGGGGGACTGGAGACAGAACAGGAAGTCTACTATGTACACTAAGGAAGCGTTTAACTCCTTATATATTACATTAATAGGATATTTGCATTCCGTTGGTTCACTAAAGTTTCTTTCTGAAAATCACATTGTAATTAGTAATCAATATTTTAGTTTCTAACTTTACCTTGCCTGGGACTTGAATTGGGACCTCGGGGAAACTTCAACACGAAAGGCATTGTATCGCTCTCGACTACCAAGCACTCGCGTGAGTCACAGTAAAGATCGAAGTCAATTTCTAAGCACTCAGCTGCCTCTTTTATATTCCGAAATCAGGAAATTCGAACTTGATTAATTACATACGGTGTTTTTTTCTATTTTTCTAAATTTTTGGGCGGTTTTCTAGACTATTTTTCTATATTTCAGGGCGATTTTCTTAGCATGCCGAATATTAGTTGCCCCTTTTATATTTCGAGTGCACGAAATTCGTACTTGAGAATTACAAGGGGTGTCATTTTAATATCTTTATATTTTTTGGGGCGAATTTCTAAATGGCTGGTCTAAATTTAAGAAATGTGCTTTCTTAAATTAAGGGCGATTTACTAAATTCGGCCCATTTTAAGACACAGGGTAATGTATTTTTTTTTGAATTCAAGGGCGAATTCGCCCTTAATTTAAGAAAGTATTTTGGAAAAAATCTGGAAAAATTACCCTAAATTTAAGAAAAAATAAATCGAACTTGTAAATTTAAGAAATTATTTTCTAAAAAATCTTTTTAAGGGTTGATTTTTCTAAATATAAGAAAAAACTGCCTAAAAACAAGAAAAGAAAATTATTTTAGGGCGAATTTCTAAAAATTAGAAATTAAATTTTTTGAGTGTAGAAGAAAGCAATAAGATGTCGTCAAACAGAATTAAACCAAGTTCATCTGGGGGAGCTAAAGCCTGCCAGGGAAACGAACCAGATCATCAACATCTTCTCCGCCCACAATGCAACGTTGAGCCGTCTGCTCGGCCGGCAAGATGCCACAGCCTGAAAACTTTACACATTTACTGAAATAAATATTTTGTTTCATGGTTATCTTATTCTTGCAGTTCGAATAATACATCTAAATAAGTTTTTTTTTAAATGGATCTCATTCAAAAAGTTCACTTTTGCTTTGAAAAATGCTATTGATTTCCAACTCTGACCAATAGATGGAGCCTCTTCTTTAATAATTTGGATAGCCAATTTTCAGTACGGCACCTAAATAATAAATTCATCAGATTTGTATGAAGTTCGGCAAACTTTGGCTGAAGCAGGTAATTTTAATAACTGGCAAGCTTAAGTATTAACCAAAAGTTCAAAACAAAACGAGACCGTAAGTTAAAGTCGCCCCTGCCCGAATTCGAAATACCCGTTACTCAAGGCAATTAGTGTTTAATAACCTCATGCGGCTCAGATAAGTATGCAACGTTTTTTTAACTCTGCCATTTATTATCCGTTTTTTATCTTTATGAAAATTTGAGATTGTACATATTGGCCACATGCACTATACTGCAAAATCTGAGCTCGATAGCTTACAAATTGTAGGAGATATTCACATTTTTCATTGCGAGGGCGGGAGGGGGCGTGGCCAAAATTTGAAACAAACTTGATCTGCCTGCAGACAATACTAGCTTACATTTACAATTTGGTTGCTCTAGCTTCTCTAGTCTCTGAGATCTAGGTGTTCATACAGACGGACGGACCGACGAACGGACGGACGGACGGACAGACAGACATGGCTATATCGACTCGGCTGTTGATGCTGATGAAGAATATATATACTTTATGATATCGGAGATGCTTCCTTCTGCCTGTTACAAACATTTGCACTACTTTAGTATACCCTTTTTACTCTACGAGTAAGGGGTATAAACAGTTATTATTACTAAGACTATTTTGGAGAGCCATCTTTCCTAAGACTTTCCTATTTACTATATAATTGTCCGACTTCTAACAAACTTAGTGGATTCATGGAAAAGCTGAGCAAGCTTATAAATACGGAGTTTGTAGACGTTTCCATTAAAAACAAAAAATTTAACTCATTTTCAAGTCCTATTTTAGTCTCTTTCGAGTCGTATTCCAATAAATTTCATTTTGAGCATATGCAAGGGTAATTTTCAAGTGTTCATTTAGCCGTACATCATTAATTAATTTAAATAATCATTACATCATAAACTCGAAAAGTCTCACCAATGTAATTTTTCATAAAATGATCTTCGAAATATTGGCTGGGCACATTGACACTTAAGTACATGTGTTAAAATATATAAATTTGAGTACAAATGTAAAAAAATACAAATGAGTACATGTAGTACAAATAACTTACCTGAAGTATCACTAGACAGCGGATTTTGCATATTTTCAAACAGATTTTCATCCAAGTAAGCCAAAGTAAATGTGCACATTTCCATATGATGTGCTGAATGTTAAGGTTAATAAAATTCCAAAAATTCTGCACTCAATTCTAAGATGACTTAAATAATAATTTAATGAATTGGAAGGTCAGCAAAAGACAAAAAAATTCAAATTTTTCCGAGACTACTGGGACTAAAATCGGTTAAAAAACATGCAAAATCCGCTGTCTGCTTATCGCATCATTTAATTTTTTCGAGCAGCTAGTTGTAAAAACACTCGAATGATACAGCATGCACCACAATCTCAAAATTCGAAGTCCAATGTGTCTTTCTTTTTCGCACGTAGGGTCATATTTGACATTATTCTGCCGTTCTTTAGAGCTTGTTAATGTAAAAAGGATTCGCCATTATAAGATTTTGAATTGATCTTTGTTCTTCACCCAATGGAAATGAATAAAGTAAAAACAATATTTAACGAGAGCGCAAGTTAAAGTCGGTCCTGCCCGACTTCGATAAGCCCATTACTCAGTAGAATTAATGTGTAATAGCCTTCCCTAACGTTCATTAACAGAACATTAATATTAATGATAACATATCACCATTTTTGTTTTTAATGAGTTCAATTTTATTTTTTTGTATAATGCTACTAGTTGAACAAAGTTTAACACTAAATCTTAAGCCGGTCTTCTAAATTGAGCTCTCTGCTTTAACTACATAATTTAATAGTGGTTTCTCTTATATCTCTACAAAATTTATAGCTAAAGGTAAATGTGCTATAATGGGGTTGCGTAAACATATCACCATTTTGTTGGCAAGAAGCACATTTTACTCTGATAAGTATGCTTCGTTTTTATAACCTTTATAACTCTTTCATTAATTATCCGATCTTTAATAAAATTTGTGAGATTGTAATTGGGCTATCTTCTGTCTGTTACATGCATTTGCACGACTTAAGTACACACTTTACGATTACCGGGTCTAAAACAATTAAGTCAGGAAATTTTTTCAACGGAATAATAAAATTAAATTTTCTTTTATAAATTACTGCTTCTCACAAAAAACAGACACAATTTTTACCCAAAATTTTGACCTTTATAAGGAAATAAGAGAAAGATTTAAAAGATATTCACATTCAAGGAAAAACCTCCTTGCATTTTGCAGTTTTCGATAGATAGACTTGGAACAGTTTTAAGAAATCCTGCTTAAATTTTCTGCACTGTAAATTAACCTGAGACTTGTGTAATTTAATATGTACTAGCTGAATACCCGGCGGCGCCCGGGTCCTTTGCATTGTGAGAAAATGAAAGCTTTAACTGTAACTTTGCTAATTTCGCGGCTTTTTTGACAGTTTGGTATACACCTCCTATTAACCAGTCTACAATTGCAGTTTATGAAATCTTCATAATAATATAAGCTCAAATGAAAAATATCAAAATTCAGCCGTTCAATCTGCATCATCCATTTACCCACGGCTGGATTTTAAGGTAGTAGACCGGTGTGATGGGTCAAAAAACGATTTTTTTTTTTTACATTTTTCGGAAGAACCACATTTTAAAACAAGAAAGAAAGTCGGTCAAGCCCGACTATAACATACTCTGTACCAAGAAAATTTGTCTTTTGATCATAACTCGAAAACCGTTCATCCGATCTTCTTCATTCCTTTGGCGAATCGATAAGCTAATAACTAAATATGTCCAGAAGGAACAAGCCATCTATCTTCAAAACTGTGGGAGATATGACGATTTTTCTAAATTGCGGGGCGGGAGGGGGCGTGGCCAAAATTGAAAATAAACTTGATCTGCCTGCAGACATAAGAAGTATATGTCCCATACATGTCGAACCTCTATCTCTTACCATCTCTGAGATCTGTGCGTTCATACGGACAGACAGACGGACAGACGGACGGACGGACAGACGGACAGACGGACATGGCTATATCGACTCGGCTGTTGATGCTGATCAAGAATATATATACTTTATGGGGTCGGAGATGCTTCCTTCTGCCTGTTACATACTTTTGCACAAACTTATAATACTCTATGTACCTTCGGTACAGAGTATAAATATGCTCTTAAATTTTCAGACCGAAATTTAAAATATTTCCAAAGTTACAGGCAAAACAAGAGAGCGCGCCGTAGAGTTTATGAAAGTGTGTTGACACGCCAGCGGCAGCTGCTCTGACCGTTCCCTCTTTTATTGTCCTTCCAACCTTTATTACTTAAAGATACCAAGGTATATCTAATGCTAATGACGATTTTGAGGAAACAGAAGGATTGCTGTATGCACCGGGCATAGCTGATTAAATAATGTTAGTATTTTTTGTTGCCAAAACTTTAAACGCGTTTTTCTCGAAACCATGTTTTTGAAATTTCGGGGAAGCACTGACTCAAAACTATTCAACCGAATTGGCTCTAAATTTAACTAGTTATTCTACAGACACATATCTAAATACCTAACATTTAAAACATTTAATTTTTAAAAAAAAATTTTTTGTATCATTTAAAGTTCTAAAATTAATATGTAAATAAATAAATAAATACGAAGTTTCGGCCGTCACACAGGCCTACTACCTTAATCTAAGCTTTAATCGCTTTCATAGATATTCATATGATTATTTTAGAAATTTTGCGGATTTTTGGACCTTAGAAATTTTTGCTTGCAAGCGTCCAACCATTCCGTAAAATTTCATCGCAATCGGATGATCGGTATAATTTTTTGCAAATTTCGCGGATTTTGGTCCATTTGCCCCCTATTACGTCAATTTAAAAACCTTAACCGGCAAGCGTTTAACCAATCCCCAATGTTTCAATCCGATGAACGGTTGAATTTTGCAAATTTCGCGGTTTTTGGACCAAGTCACAGACATGAGACAAATCCTATGACAATTTCCTGATCGACATGAACATACTGTGAAAAATTTGTGAAGATCGGTTCAGCGGCTTAGACGCCTATAAGGAACAAACATACATACATACTTTCAATTTTATATATATGTATAGATACATTTAAGCGGCCCGTAAAACGACCAAATGGAAAAAAGTACATCTCAGCATTCCCGAATTTAATTTTTGAAGTAAAATGTTTTGATAAAAATTAATCATACGACTCGTGAACCGAATACAAATTTTTACAACGAAACTTTTAGTTCATTTCAATTGTTGTCTTTTTCTGAAATTCAAAAAGGCAACTAAACTTTTTAAAAATTGACATAAGAGACTTCAGTGTTTTTGGTCGGCTCATTGAAACCAATTTCCTTGCCATCCAAAAGGTATGTGCTATCTGCGTTTTTAAAAGGCACAAGATCCACAAAACTTTCGGTTAAGGAAAGTGCAAGCGTGGTGGGTTGCTAATTGGAAACCTCATGCAGGAAAGTCAAAATTCTCATAAGACCAATTCAGCAATACTATCGAATTATACCAGGAGTATGTCTATTTAAAAAAGAATGGTCATAGAACAAGAGAGCTCAGAAGGAGGGAACATGGCTGTTAATGCTCTTCAAGAATGTATATATGGTCGGAGAAGCTACACCCTAAGCAATTTGAATATAGCATCTGCTTATAAAAAGGGTTAGCTCAGTTTATTATGCCTTCCTCACTGAAGCACATTTTCAAAAAAGTTTTCGTCATCACTGAAAATGCAGTTTGCTGTCCTCATTGTGCTGCTTCTGCATTTGCATTTTCAGAACATCTGTTTTTTGTTTACAATTAACAAACTGACTGGCAGTCAAAAATACAAATATAAATGGATAATCAATTGGATATTATTTCGATGATTGACACAGAATATTTAGTGTTGGCGAGTCTGGAGTGCTTCCATGTCTATATATTCCAGCGTGCCCATGGAAAACAGGCACCGGAATTCATCCCGCAGTGTCTGGACATATGTACGTTGGCTTTGTGAAACGGTGTGGAACCTTTTGGGAAAAGGATGTACCCCAAAACTCAAGCGAGTTCTTCAAGGAGAGCTTTCGTTGTGAGTGAGGCACATTTAACATTTTGGTGGCTTGGTTGCCTAGGCTGGCAAGGAAAGACAATGCCAGTGCGTTATATACGTTGGGCTCATCCGCAGAATACCGAACATTTGGAAGACTGTTCGGTATTTAAACGAGAGCTTAAGTTAAAGTCGGCCCTGCCCGACTTCGAAATACCCGTTACTCAGTTCAATTAATGTTTAATAACCTCATGCGGCTCGGATAAGTATGTAACATGCGATCCTGAAAATTTGTGAGATTATAGAAATGCGAAAATGCTCAATACAGTTTTATGTGCCGTCCTCACTACAACTGCATTTAGCATTTTCGCATTTTGGGCAAAATGTACATTTTTGCCCCTACATATGACGTAGGCCACTTGAGATGGCAGAAAAGTACATTTTACAAAAATGTAGCCGCATTACTCGCTATGTATTCGATTGTTCGATAGTATCTATTCGACTGTGGACTATTTCTAGTCGATAAACATGGTGCCCATCACTATTAATAAAATAACAAAACAACTAAATTTGATGCGGACAAGATGTACTTGTGTCAAACATTGCACCAAAGCACTAGGGAACCCTAACTTTTTGAAATCCCTGCACGCACTTAACAGCCTTCTCCTGTGTCATATAGTTTGGTGGCCAAAACTCATCTGCCAACTGGATGATGACTTCTCGGCAGAAGTCGTTCAAAATTGTTTTTGAAATACCGAACAGTCTTCCAACTTTTCGGTATTCTGCGGAGAAGGCCAATATAACGCAATTGCAATCCTTTTGTACGGTAGTATAGCCACTCGAAATGGTGTGTCATTCCTTGCCAGCCTAGGCAACCGAGCCACCAAAATGTTAAATGTGCCTCTCTCACACCGAAAGCTATCCTTGAAGAGCTCGCTCGAGTTTTGGGGATGAATTCCGGTGCCTGTTTTCCATGAGCACGCTGGAATATATGAACATGAAAGCACTCCAGACTCCCGCCAACATTAAATATTCTGTGTCAATCATCGAAATAATGTCCAATTGATTATCCATTCTCAATTTGTATTTTTCACCGACAGTTTGTTAATTGTCAACAAAGAACAGGTGTTCTGAAAATGCAAATGCAGAAGCTACACAATGAGGACAGCAAACTACATTTTCAGAGATGATAACTTTTTTTAAAATGTGCTTCAGTGAGGAAGGCATATTAGTGAGGACGGCACATATATCGCAAATATAAAAAAACCAAGCAATCATAGTTTTCTTTTATTATTTTTATACCCTTGCAAAGGATACCATGACCTTAAAAATTTCATACTCAGGAGGTCCGCTCTAGTGTAAATTGTACAAAAAATCGATTAATATTAAAAAACGACAACTGTATACGTGTAAATTAAAGCTGTACACAGAAAAAAAAAATCTGAAATCAATCCGAAATGTTATTGAAAACAGGGTAGTCCCGTAGCAGGCTTAAAATGATCCTTTTTTATGGGATTAAAAAAAAAGTTTAAAAGATAGTGTAATCAATCTTTTTCGTATCAAGACTATCCGGGATTACCCTGTTTTCAATCCCGTTTCGGATTGATTTTTTTTTTCAGTGTAGATTGAATGGTTCCTAAAATCGCAAAAGTTGCTTTATTTTCCAATGAGGTCAGATTTTTTTGAAATCTGAGGGAGGTAAATATCGAACGTTGAATGAGTTTAGATTATCATGTAAAATACTAAACAAAAAGCAGGGTTGTACACGGCGAACTGAAGTCCGATATATCCGGGATTATATCAATCGCAAACGATGTCAGAAGTCAGTCAATCCTGGATTTCGCAATTCATGTATGGACAGGATTTTTAATCCAGGAAATCTTGTCTTTATCCCGATTCTAGCTTAAATCAATTATGCACGAAATTGATGTTAGCTTGTTATCCGAACTAGACTAGCCTCCTTAATTGGATCTAATCAGGAAAGCCCTATATAAATCTAAGCTCAAAGCTCTTACTTAATTTGATCTGGAAATAGGCTTGATGCAAGGTTGCCCGAGATTAAATCAGATGATTTTCAAACCAACAAGTTCCAATCCTATCATAGTCGCAATAATCGACTCAAAATATTAAACGCTAAGTTGATAGAAGCTTTTGAGTATGTGTGGATACGCATTTAGCCTCACTGTATTAGTGAGAGATACATTCTCGCTATCGGTTCGTCTAGCTCTTTCCCTTTGACATGGGACATCCGTACTCACTTCAACCTCTAGTCAGGATTATTTGACAAGTACGGATCCGAAATTGAAATAAACATTTTTTGATAAATGCACGGTTTTTTAGGATTGTATTAAGCCCTCGAGCTTGTAAAAAACTCGATCAAGTACGACTCGTATTTGAATTTTTGAGTTTGATTTTAACTCGCATTTTTTACAGTGTAACGAGCTTTAATTTGATGGTAATTTATCATTTTCACCAGCTTAACTGCAAATATCTTGCTTATATAACTTCGAAGTACTTGATGCTTGCTTTAAATAGCAGAAAGCCCACAGTTCTTCGTTGGCGAGAAAGTACTATCTAGAATCATTTAAAACGAGAAAGCTAAGCTAACTTCGTCTGTGCTGAAGTTTTTTTACTCTTGCAAGTGCTCGCTTATATATTTTTAAAAAAATACTCTTTTTCCCATTTTCCGACCGATGGTTCGTATGGGAACTGTATGATATAGTCATGCGATTTGGCAAAAAATTTGTAAAGTTATGTGAAAGCATGTGAAACAAACAAATACCATATTGCAGGATGCTACCATTAAAAAAAAAAAAGTTTTTCGAACTAAGACTGTTTTCAGACCTATCTTTTGTATGGCAGCTATACCATTTAGTTGTCCGATTTTAATAAAACTTGGTAGAATTATAAAAAAACATAGAAAACCTACAATTACAAAGATTGAAGACGTTTTCATTGAAAAAAATATAGTTTATGGGGTCGGAAATGAATATTTCTATGCGTTGCAAACTTATGGGCAAAATTGTAATAAAAATTGCAAGGGTATAAAAATGTTAATATATAATATTAGTGTAAACGTAAATCAAATATCTCTAGATTTTCAGGAAATTTAGCCTTCTATAATGAAATAGAACAGCTTCTATTTGGTGAGTTTCTGCTTAGAGAAGTTTGACAACCGACTTTTTTGCGATATATGACAATAGAGACTACAAAATACACACATACTTTTGCAATCTTGGTGGTTCAGAAATATATCGTTCACTTCAATATAGTATATATATAGTACAGGGTTGTCCATATTCGACGGACCCATTTGGCAACGCCATAACTTTTGACAGAGATGTCAGATCGCTTAATGACATACCGCGTTTGAAGCGTCAGTCCAAGCAGATTTTTACCATGGAACAATACACGCCACGCGAGCTCTCTGAAATAGTTGAAATTTACATTCAACAGAACAAGTCAATTGTGAAAACTCAACGTGCTTTTAAAAAATTAAAATTTCACATTGAATGGGACCGTAAATAAGCAAAATTGCCATATTTACGCCACTGAAAATCCTCAGGAGATTCAAGAAGTGCCTCTTCATGACGAAAAAGTCACAGTTTGGTGCGGCGTTAGTGCGAAAACGGTCATTGGGCCGTTTTTCTTCCAAAATGAAAATGTTACCATCAACCAGGAGCGTTATCGCGACATGATGACCAATTTTGTGATGCCAATTATTCGTCGAAAGCGTATGAGGCAGTTCTGGTTTCAACAAGACGGCGCTCCACCGCACACAAGTCGCATAACAATCGATTTTCTGAAGAAATTGTTTCCGGGCCGTTTGATGTCGAAAAGTGGTGATTTGGACTGGCCACCGCGTTCGCCCGATTTGACGCCGCCTGACTTCTTCTTGTGGGGATATTTGAAGTCAAAGGTTTACGTTAACAAGCCAAGGACCGTAGAAGAGCTCAAGGACAACATTCGTGAAGAAATAGCCGCTATTCCGGCCGAAATGTTGGCGAAAACGATGGAAAATGCTGCAAAAAGGGCACAATACGCCATCAACGCCAGAGGCGGCCATTTGAGAGATATCATATTCAAAAATTGATGTAAACAAATCTACTTGGAACAAATTAAATGATAAAGATTGCCAACCGCCAAATTTTTATTTTTTTCTTTGATTTTTTTAAAAAAACATGGGTCCGTCGAATATGGGCAACCCTGTATATATAGTATTCAACAATTCCGAAACAGTGGGGAATTTGACCCTAAAATTGCTTAAAAAGTGTTTAAATATGTTACGATACATAGAAATATACAAAGCGAATTAGTGCGTGAGGAATGTAATCTTTTAAAACTATTATCTTTCAGTTTTTAAAATGAAAAACTTCTTGGTTTCAAATGATGTCTTATTCCTACTCACCCGATGTTAGAAAAATTTCATTTTACACGAACGGACAAAGTTTCGGTCTGATTTATTATGACAAAGGAATGATTGTTTGAAATTTTATAAAATATTATTTTATTAACTAGCATCAGAAATGCTGTCTGACTCGATGCGATCCGGTTCTTGGGGCTTAAATAGAGTCATCGCCTCTGTTATATGTTTCTATTACCCCGTTAATATACAAAAAGATTATTATGATAAATGCATCTAATAGTATGCCATCTTCATTTACTTAAATAATTCTAAATTTTAATAAGTAACTGAGAGTCAGTTATGACTGCGTCATACATAACTCACACTTTGCATTCACTAAGATTGACGGACTAATTAAAGGTATTCAAAATGAGTCAGTAGTTAGCTAAATATAACAGAATTGTTTCCCTAAATTAGTAATATATTTAATAGATTTGCATAATTTCAAATCGATTTAGATCCAAGACTAGGCCAAAGGTGTATTTAACAAATCTTTTCATTGCATTTCTCTTTTGCTGAACTTCCAATTTATTTAATAATTATTTATGTCATCTTGGAATGAAGTGCAGAATTTTTGGAATTTTCTTACGGTTAAAAGTCAAAGGATCCAAATCGATTTGAAAGTCCCTAGGTCTAATTACACAAGTTTACAAAAAAGGTCTCATTTTAACCAGAGAAGATCGTATGTATTATCGGTTGCTGAATTCAAATAAACTGTTCGTTTTGCCCCAGCACGTCAGGTTTATGAGAAATTTGCTTAATCGAGTGTTGAACGAGGTTTATTTATCAACCTATTGAAACCACATTTGTTTCTAAGTAAACTTAGATGAACAACGATCACGAAAAACCAAACCTAAAGTTTATATTTGATTTCTTAGATACCATTATATTCATTGAAATATGAGAAATGCGAACTTTTCTGAGAATTTTTACTTTTTTGCCAAGTTAAAAAAATTCGTAAAATTTATTTGCCTATTGAAAATAAAAGACAAAATAATTTACTATATAGACCATTGTGATCTAAATTTAAATTTCCAACTTTCTGCAATGTTGAAGGCATATTGTGCCAAGGATTTAAAGAGGCCTGTTTCGACGCTTCCGATATGACATTTGGCTGTTAACTTAAAAACCCCATTTATCTATCTCAGGTCCATTCTTCCGAATTATTTCATCGTTTCTTAAAACCACAACTCTTTTGAATTCCGATTAGTCGAATTCAAAAACGACAGCTGGCTTGAGAGGCTTTTGTGTGACAGGAAAATAAATTTGTACGAAACTGATTGTTATTGCTTCAAGTCGAGTCTGCGACAACTACGCAAAAATTAAATTAACGACAATAATACGAGCAATATGAGTGATGTACTTTTAATTCATTTTACAGAATCAATCATCCTTTTTTAAGAAACTTTACAATTTTCCATATTTCAAATGTCCGCTCTAATCATAAAAATCATTCTCCCTTCTAAATGCTTCAAAACTTACCCTGTAAGAAAGGTATTCAGTTACAGATTGTCATTAAATTTTTATTAAATTTGTACTCACTTTCGACTGGGCTCGTTCATGGCTCGTTAGTTGCTTCTCAACAGTAGCACCACAACCAAGATTCCTCATCCGGCTAGGGCCAACACGCCAAACTCAAAAGGAAAATTCAACAAAAGGCTCAGGCCATCAGGAAGTGCAACACTCGCCAAACTTTCAGCTGCTACCGGCTGCTTAATTTTAATTATGCGCCGCTTATAAATTCAATTGCATTTAACAATTCCAACAAATTCGCTGGGCAAACTTTTGCAGGAGAAACCGACAAAACTAGACAGAAACCAGACAATTTTTACAGGATTAGTTGGCGGCAAATGGAACATTATTCCAGCGAGTTTTCAGTGTTAGAGCAAGAAAGGGCAAGGCTGTGTTGTCCTTGAAAACGACTTGGCTAAGCCGGGCACTTAATTTTTATACAATTTTTATTTTTTTGGCAAGAGCACTCAGCTACTTCAGTTTATGATGGCCTCGACTCGTGGCGACAATTGTCCCAAAATTAATTATTCAAACTGCAATTTAGGAACTCGAATAGAGCACCCAGACAATGCCCTTCCCTCCCCTTGCAGTTCTTTAAGCAAATATTTATTTTGCGCCAGGCCTTTCACCTGAACCGTAGCATGGTTTTTTTCAAAGCCCTAATCGCATAAGATGGAGGCTGCTGAACATCTAAATATGCAAAAACAAAGTTCAAATGCTTGTCTGTCCGCAGCCGCAGGCGAGCAAAGAAAATAGAGAATGGCGCTGCAAAAAACTTTCACTGATTCAAGCAATTCGCCCTCCTCCATCTAACCGAAATTGAAAATCGTGCATGAAATTATAAAATATTAATCGGCAACGCATTGTACGTCTTTGAGCTGACTCCAGTTGGGTAATTCGTACGACTTCATGGTGTCGCGACGTGCTCAAGTTTCTCGTCAGGCGGGCAGATGAGATGTTTGCCTTGACAAAACGAGCAGGCAAACGGGACGCAGTCCGAAATACACAAATGCCAAAAGTGGCAAAGAAAAACTAATTTCATGAAAATGGCAAGTGTGAAATAATTTCCACAGAGCCAAGGCAGTCCAACGGCAACCGAAGTACAACCATCGTCAGCTTGTTATCGAGCAGCCATTGCAGAGATGCCCTCGGGCAGATAACACTTTTTTTTATTGTTGGTTCCCCCGTCAAACTCCTTTTTTCCAATTAGATGTTTATAAAAATGTGTGTGCATTGAGTTGGCTGAAAAGTTTTTCGATTGCCAGCTGAAATAGGTAAAAAGGAGCGTAAGGAATGCTAGGGGATGCTTTAAATGTATCAGGAAAAACTCAACTGTTATCCGCAAGAGAGACACAAAATTTGATAACTCAACCAATCTTATATGTATTTAACTAGCTGGCACTAATTAGAAACTTGGTCGAAATTTAGTATTTGCCAGGAATACAGAGAGAAGAAATGAAAATGCACAATTTTCTTGCGTATGTCGCATTAATTAGCGGCAACTGATGTCCAGCCAATGTGTAAGAGGCTTAAAAACCCAGAAATACATGCAGTGCACTGAGCTTGAACATTTGTAGACTAGACGGAAAACATGATGGAAGAAAAAATTCGATTCGATATAGTGGGTTTGTCCGAACTTCCATGGCAACATCATGGGAACTGCAGAATAGAGCGAAATCTGCAAAATCGGAGGTCAGCTCTCAAGGCTGCTTAAACGGGGTTCGCATGTTAGATCTTGGCGAAAATAATGAGGGCCGCATATTTACTAAGTCCGACTCCTTCAGCCCACTTAAGTATCTTCCTGCCACTATAGAGGTTGGTGCATCCAACATATGCATTTATTCTACGAGCTTTTCTATCATACTTACCTCTGTATTACATGGACTCTAACTAAGTTTTACTGAAGGGCCGATAGGAGTTCTCCTATCCCTATAGAAACCCAACTCAGGAGGTTTTTAGTATAGTAAATGGTGATTTATAGCAGCTTTCGGATTTGATTAACAAAAATACATAAAATCAAGAAAAATGTATGAAATCTTTATTTGAGTCGATAGGACGATCTATATAATTTTATATTTAAAAATTTAATTTATGTGCCTCAAATGGTTTATACACTGCGTCCAATTTTGGCAAACTCTCTAAAACATATCGGCCGGAATGTTACGAATAAATTCTTCAATAATGGTTTCCAGTGCAAAAACAAAGTTGGTAATCATCGCACGGTAGAGCTCTCCGTTCACAGTAACGTTCCTACGTTCGTCATCTCATAACCCATAGTCCACACTAATCAGTGAATTTTTCGGGATGCATTGGCAGTTCTTGCAATACTTCTGATCTATGTGAAGAGACCAAATTCGGCAATTTTGCGTACCTATTCAGCTTCGCCGCTGAACACAATTTTTCAATAAAAAAGTGTCATGAATTTTGACAATAAAATTCAATAAACTGCAAGCGTTGTTCGTTTGTAAGTCGATTCATCGTTGAATTATACACCAAGCTGCCCATGTTTGACAGTAACATGTGACACGAATACAGCTAAGCTGCCAAAAACAGTGTTGACAAAGAGGAATTTGCTAAAAATCAGCCAAATTTATAGAAGGTTGTTATGTTTGTCGCTATTAGGCACTGTATAATCGCCGTTGTGGACACATTGCTGAATCTGCCGAAGATATTGTTTCTCATATTGCTTAAGATGAACTCTCCCTCTATACGGACTGGAGATCTGCATAAGTGCATTCAAGATGTGAGCATCAATCAGTAGTTAAGAATATGATTCCCTTTTTGAGCACTCAAATTACCCTGAATGTTTTTTTTTTGCATTCGGTCACTTGAATGTAAAATTTTGAGTAAGAATGAAAGAGTATCACAAACAAATTTATTGAGTGAGTGATAAGCAAAAATCTTTGAGTACTTAGAACATTCATGATTTATAGATGCCCTTCAGTTCGGCTCAGACCTGAATCATAGCTGAATCAGCCCTGAAATGGAAGGGCTGGTCATGAATTCAGGCCTGCCCTTATATGAGTTTCAGCCATGAATTTAACACAGGCATACGTCATGACCTCTGCTGATTTTAGGCATGATTTCAGGGCTGAACTCATGGGTGAGTTTCATGGGAAGTACTAAAACATGCCTGAATTCAGGCATGAAATTCAGCTATTCATACCTTTCAGGATTGAATCAGCCCTGAAACGTAGAGCTGCAGGGTGTTATATGTAGTGTCTATAGTCATCTGATTTTGACAAAACTCTGAAGAATTGTGGGAAAGTTTATAAAATAAATATATGCCAATTTTAAAGAGGTTAACGTATAAACAAATAAGTGGTTCTAACTAAGACTATTTTTCTAACCTCACGTTTCTATGGCAGCTATCCTATATAGATGTCCAATTTCGACCAAAATTGGAAGAATTATGGAGAAGCATAGAAAACTAGTAAATACGTAGTTTCGAGACGTTTACATTGAAAACAAAAAAGCATTTCTCACTAGAACTAATTTTTCGAACGATCGCACAGTGGTCGGGCTTGTATGGAGCCGCGGCCATAAATACTTCTAGATGTGCTATCGCTTTGAAACTTTTACCAAAAATCTATAAAAATATTATAAATATGTGTTACAAAAATTGGCCAGATCGTACCACTATATCCTATAGCTTCCATAGGAACGATTTTTTCAGTGGTCATAAATTCATTTGTTGTAATCATAACAGGCTGAACTTTTTATTGTAAGTTATTTACAAACTTGGACCTGTAATATAAAAGTGTGGGAGTGATTACTCACTCCACCCCCCACGCCCACCTTCCCAAAAAAGTCATAACAAACAAAACGAACAATAATAAAAAATTATATAATATTTAAATGTTTTCATCAAGTAACGAAAGACTTGACTCTAGTAGAGTTGACTTTTCCTTATACTTAAGTGTTCTTTGTCCTCTAATAAATGGATCAGAACTTAAAAGCAGTCTGTTAAGTCTGTATTTGAGACGACCATGTTGTTCTTTTCAAGCTTACGCAGCGGCTAGCAAAAACTAGCAGCTGAAATTTTCTCTAAATAATCTGTAAATATTCGTTTATATTTTAGTATAAGTTTGATCAATAACTTCGATTAACTTCACAACTAAAAGTCTAAGTGAAACTTTAACTTACATACAAATTTTATAGAAAAGTGGACAATCATTACCTTAATTATTAAAAATAGACACAACAATCTTAGTACATGAATATAATGAAAAATAATAGTAAATACCTGTATTTAAAATGTAAAATACTTCCATTGTTCATCAAATCTTTTGTTTTAATTGTTTTTATTTAAGAGGACAGATGGAGCAAAACAAAAATAACAGCAGAGTAAAAAATTTTGAAGCGTTATGAGACAGTGCTGACACGTTTTAAACAGTAATACTATCTTTTGTTTTTTTATTTTTGGCCTATGGGGGCGTCCACTGTGGATCGTTCCGTCCGCTGTCATCCGATCCGGTCGGTTCCTGTTTTCAATGAAATCGCCTTCAAACTTTGCATATCTTAGTTTGCGATGCTTTCCCATGAATCGACTAAGTTTGGTTAAAGTCGGACATCTATACAGTATAGCTGTCATAGAAAAGTAGAGTCTGAGAAGTATTTTAGTTCGAAAAACTTTTTGTTTTCAATGTAAGTGTCCCTAAAATTGTCATTTATTTATTTGCTATGCCTTTACACAATTCTACAAAGCTTTGTCAACATCGGAGGACTATAGTATAAAGCAGCAGTACGAATTGTAGGTCGAATAATAAGTTCTGTTGAGAAGCGCTTTTTAGTTCTAGATAAAATCGACTCAAAATTTATTGCATGTTCGTTGGTTAGGCTTTTGAATGATTCCCATAGGTTTGGTCGAAATCGGACAAAAAAAAAAAGTAAAAAAGTAGTCTTAGTTGGAAAAACGTGGTGCAAGGGTATACAAACTTCGTCCGAACCGAAGTTAACTTTGCTTATTCTTTGGTTTACCTAGGAAATGTCGATTTATTTACCGAATTAATTTACTTGATTATTGAATCCCTTAACCGGTGTGTAACCTCAGAAAGAACGTATATTAGTGTGGTCAGGGCTTCCTTATTGCCCTCTGTCCATGTATCGTCATCGCAAACCGAAGTCTAACAGTTTCGGGGACCCCTGCGACCTCTCTTGCACAGTAGCCATACCAAACTAAACAATGTTTAAGATTAAAAATTGCGACACTAACGATTGAATTAATAGTTCTTTTGATATTAGCAATTTCCCTTTCATGGTAGCCTTTTTAAAAACCCATTGACCGTTAATTGGACAGCCAAACTTTACGTTGTTAATATTTAATTTCTGCCTTTAAGTGCAAATTTTGCTAATTATGTTCAAAGCATCTAGAACAATGTTCTCAAAGATCCACAAATATGCAAGGATTGGCTTTTGCCGGCTTGGCTTTTTCATAGTCATGCTTTCGTCTACGTTAATGGCAAATAGTTTTGAATTTTAAACTTTTGAAAACTGCATGCATAAAAAGTGCCGACATTTAATTTCTCATTAAACCTCAAGCACCGACCGGCTGCCGCAAGGATGACGCCGTCAATTGTAAAATATGAAAATATGCAATTATAATTTACAGTTTCTTTTGGATTTTTCGACTTGCTTGCCACATAAATTGCGGAAATTTCTTTGCTAAAGCAACTTTGTGCGCGATACTCCTCACTCAACACATCTCAGCGCCAAGCACTAAAACAAAGATGGCCAAAGTTTTTGCTGCTAATCCGGCTGATGCTGCACTGCACGAAACTGCCAGTCGGCAAACACTTAACAATTAACTTGCCTTGCACCTGCCCCGCTTCAGCTCGACCATTCTCACATACACACACACACACACACACAAGCACACACACTCACATATACGCACCGAAAACCTGACACGATGAGTAATTTATGTTAAGCACTGCATTTTTATGTTCAAACAAGCGAAGAAGCTGCTTAACATACGAGAGAAAACGCCACCGCCGTTAACTCAACGCATTCTCAGCTGCATTTTCATTTTGTCTGCTTCTTTGGCCATGGCAAAAAGTTAATTGAAACACACGCAAAAATGAAACCTGACAGAGATGTCAAAAGCGGCATGTTTATGCGAACGCCGTCATCGTGTAATCAGAGAAGCGAAAATCTAGCGCAAAATCGAAGACAGCTGAAACTGTTTAATTAAGTTTAAATTGAAACTTTGCATTTTCTACAGAGTTTTTTGTAAGCTATTTCAAATATCCAATATATTTAGGAATTGAGTATAGACCGTTACCTGTCTGAACCAATTACGCCGCCGTCAAAAAATGGGCCGTCTGTGATGGGATTTGTCTAATGTGTTTTAATTTGTCTAATTTCTGCGTAAATTCCTAAAATTAAATGACCTGCACCTGTGGTTTTTCCTTGTAAATTGTCATGTTGCTTTGACATCCGTGGTTTTGTGGCCTTTTTCAAAAAAGGTCTTCGCATTTCCGTGCTGTGGTGTTTAATCTTCGTTAATGAACTATGAGTACCGGACACTGAAACTCTCGAACTTATCTGGCTCAATGTAATAATTTTTTTGTTGTTGTGTATTTTTTTTTTTTTTTTATATATTACCGGGTGTGTTGCAGCGAGTTGTGTGTCTGTATTTGTAGTCAAAAAGTTTTTTCTATCAAAATTAAAACACCGGTCACCTTCAGCAGCTATTAGTGCCAGCCATGAAGTAATTAGTCTTGAAAAACCTTATCAAACTTTGCCGTTCGGTTGCGACGTTAAGCTGTAGGTCTTTTTCTATTGTACGAATATGTAAAGCACCCATGCCAAGAAATCAAGAAAGAGCTCGACCTATTCTATGTAAATATTCAAAAATATACAAAACGCAAATCATTTTAGTTTGCTTGTTCTTTAAAATAAAAAATTTTTCGCTGTTTGGAAACTAATAAGCAAATGTAAAACGGCTATGAGATTAAGTTTCAGACAATCGAAACCAAATCTAATTCGTAAAGAAAGTACGAACTGATATAAACTTACCTATATCGACTCGGCATTCTGTTCAAGCTCGACATTAATAAATGTTAAAAAAAATATAAATAAAAGACGGCTAACAGCCATTTTGACTAATATTAAAACATATTCAAGGGGGTCTCTTCCAAATGTTCGTTTTTTTTTAAACCTTTCTTTCTCCATTCGTACTTTTGAAGGAAGCATAACCTTAAGAAATGCATCCAAGAAACATTGGTCCAGTTATGTTTACTCTGTTTACTCTTAATATCTTCTCCAATTATGTATTATCGATATATCGATGTTTTCTGGACTCGATATATCAAATATAGATATTGAAAATCTAGGTTTTTGATATTATCGATAATGATATTTTGAGATATATCGACAACCCTACCAGAAACCATCCAAAGTATGATAATTTATCTTAGCACACTTCCAATCAGAGAAGGAAAAGTCTTCAAATACTCAGATAGTCAAGCCGCCCTTAAAGCCCTTGATTCATATACCAACAATACCAAAACGCTTACTGAATGCCGCTCATCTCTAAATGAGATCGCACGAGAATTCAGTATACACCTTATATGGGTGATTGCTAAGCAAGAGCCTCGGCTCTTGGCTCTGAACTAAGTGCCCGAGTTCAAGAGCCGAGAGCCATCCACCGGCCTTCGGCTCGTGAGCGAGGACCGAAAAGAAGCAGATCGCGCATCTCGTTAGCTAGCACTTCCGAACCCTACTTTTTTACTAGTCGCAAAAACCGCTCAACACTTTCAGATTGTTTTAAGCAAAGAGCTTTAGCAAAAACTCAACCCTCGCATGTGTCTATGTATACAGCAAATGATACGCCTCTTCTGTCTTGCCATACGATTCCAGTTAATGGGGTAGCTATTAGACGTATCAGTGCTGTTTGCATCACAAATAGTAGTAGTAGAATTGGCCGTTTGTAACGGTTAAGATCGATCGGAAAACCTCTCCTTTAGAGAAACACATTCGTCCTGCCCGACTCGTCTCGAGATCTCAATGATCTAATTTCTATAAAACGAGGATGATTTTCGGGTGTTGTGAAATAACAATGGCTAGACGGCTCATTTTCATCGTGTCTATGTGGTTGATAGTTAAGAGCCAGTACCTTTGCTCTTGCTCTGCAAATATGGGAAATTTGTTAAATATTCTCTCACATTTGTCTGGAGGGATGCTTTCGCTTTTTTTCATATATTAACCCCAACAGTTTGAACTGACCCTCCCTCCAGGCGCTTGGGTTGTTAAAGTCTACATCTATTTCCACATCCAAACTATACACAGAGGGAAAAACCGTGTTCAGAAAATAAGATTATTTCATCTCAAAACAAGAACAGAAAGTGCTCCCAAATTTTTGAGAACAAATGTTCCGAATGTTCTCAAAATGAGCACAATTCAGCTTATCACCGAAATGTATAAGTAGCCATTCAGACGTGCGGCTGCAGAAGTGGGCAATAGCCTAGCGAGCTGCGAGCTAACACGTTCGCCGTCGCGTCGTTGCGCGCGGGGCGTCTTGGGCTCTGCTCCCAGTAAGTCCGAACAATTTTTCTTTCTTCAATTTAATTATCTAAGACATGTGGGGTGTTGTACGAGACGGATTGCGGACTTGGATCTGGTCGGACCTAGACGTGGAATTGGATCTGGTTCTGGACTGGATCTCTGTACCCTGGTTGGTCACTGGTCCTGGACCTGGACTCTGGACCTGAACCAGAATTTTTTTTAGAGTTTGAAACGTTCTCAAAAACTGAACATTTCAACTCACATCAAGATTTTGCGTTCTCAAATAAATGTTCTTGGAGTGAGAATTTGTTATTGAAGTGAGAAAATCCGTTCATGATTAGTTTTTGACACCGAATGTGCTCATATTGAGACCAATGTTCTCTGTTTTTTCCCTCTGTGTACGGCATAGCAAAAAATCGCTCTTTCCGTTGCCGGAACAATATTTTCCCTTGCACTTGCACACTTTGATGTGAGCTAATCATAGTGAAATATGCATGTTATTAATGTTATGCCGATTGTATTATTGTACCAAACTCACCGTGTTAAACGCGACGGATCAATTATTATTTTAAGCTAACGGGTAATATAGAAATCCCTAGAAAAGCTTACAATTTGCATTACAGTTAAGCATTCAGCTTATTTGGTTTTTGGAGTTGAATGCCTATTTTGCCTATTTGTAGTGTTTGCCATATTTCCCAAATAGAATGAAATGAACGCAGTATTTGGGGCCGCATCAACATTTCAATTGAGGTGTAGACACAGGTGACTCGAGTCCCTGCATCTCAACGCCATCCCTGCTTTAATCCAAGCTGTATGCGGCCTTGCATAATGCTGAGCAGAGCCAGAGGTTTACCTTTTCCCATTGCGATTTTAAAGCCACATAATGTGCAATTAAATTATATTTAAAAAAAAAGAGAATTGTAAAAAGTATGCAATCACCGCAATGAACACAATCGCTGGATCGCATTTATTTAATTAACAACAATATTACGCCTGAATTGGGTGTCCGAGGCTCACAGTCGCTGCTGGTGGGGCCAATTATGGCTACAAAGTGTCTTCATTAAATTATAAATTCACAAGCTTAACATAATTTGCATGCCAATGCATTTTATGGAGTACTTTGTGGCCATGAAAAACCGAGGAAAAACAATGTACACAAAAAACTGTATTAATGGAAAAAACATGCCCTGAAACCCAGGCCTCGTAATTGCGAATGGCCAGCGGCCTGTTGACACTTGCGGCATGTAAATTACCAGTTATTATTGCAATTTTAAACTACAATGCAAATAGAGCAATAAATGTCGCCCACCGGCTTTAAAGTGGCAAATTGATAGATCGGCTGGCCTAGCTAAGTCCTGTGCAATGCTTTTTTATGCCAGGCCATAAATTATTATTCGTGATAAGCAAAACCAAATGCGCAACAGATTTGGCAACCGAAATCTATTTATTGTTGCCATCGCCGCCATAGAGAAAAAGGCTTTGCATTTTATTGTATTATTTTATTTATGGGCTACATTTTTGATTTCGCAGCGTTGGCGGGCACAATAGGAATAGAACGGCGGCCAACCTGTGGGCGGTGGCTGCAAAGCAAAATGAAATTATTAATTTGCATGTGTGATTATTTTCATATAAATAAACACACACGTTCGCATGCGAATTGGAGAGAGACATTTTTTTTATGCCCCGCGGCGCTGGAAAGTATGCTATGGCTCTACGACCGCGACGAAGGCTCTGCCAGTGTGTGCGCAAATTAAATTTGCATATGCGGCGCATGTTTTCTTTACTGTGGGCAATGCAATAAACAAACTCGCACAAACACACACAATTATGTATTTTTTGCATAGTTTTCGAATCGGCTGGGCCCAACTGTGTTTCCATCAAACAGCATCTGAGAACATACAAAATTAGCTGGGGTACATTAAAATGATTAGTTTTAAAAAGGGTAATTTCATGTATTTGAGGCAAGGGACGGCCATGAGAGCAGAGACGTTGCTACAACTTCAGACGCTGCAACAGTATTTGTGAGTCGGCAAAATGCGTACAAGTAATGAGCAGAAAAACTCTTCCCTTGCAGCGTCGGCAGCGGCCAAGCAAATAAGTAACGCTTTTAAAAGCTCTCTGCCCGTTTTCTGTATATGTAGACGATATATTCTTATTTAACAGTGGTTGATTTCTTGCTCACACTGCCGATCCTTTAGCACACTGTACACAGCAGAATGTTTATCTATAAAAATGTCTGGGAAATACGATTTCTTAATCTGCCATTTCAGGATTATCCCGTCATTTCTATAATTTTTAACACTGAGCTAAACGTAATCAGAGTATATCAAATTTGGGCAAAACTACACTTAGAGAAATTTCAGAAATTTAATAAGAATGAAAATTCCTGATCCAAGACTGAAATTCTTAATTCAAGTATGAATTTTGGATACCGTTTTTCTTGATCCAAGAGTTTTAACACTTGATCCAAGTACGAATCATTGACAAATCTAGCAGAATCGTGCTAAACACACTCAAATTCAAGCTTGCTCTTTGAATCAAGAGCATACTGCATTGTCAAAAATTAAAGACTAAGATCGTTTTCTCTTAAATCAAGAGATTTCCAGATTCCAATCATATAACAATTTAACTCCAATATTTTTTTCCACTTTGTTTAAATATGTTCCATATAAAATTAATTCTTAAGCCATGTAGCAAGTTTAAGGTGGCTCAAGGAATACATAATACCTCAAAACAGCATCAGTGCCTTTGCCTGTCAACTGTTAGTCGAACCGCAGTCTCTCCATGCCATAGCTGGTTCGGAATTCCATAGCAAAATGAGTGCAAAAATCGATTTCGCTCTCCGCTCGATAGCTTCCCCACACACTCCTCTCTCAAATGTACTTGCTCTCCTCTCTGTTTCCTTACATCACTCCCCTTGCCTTAAAAAACTGAACACTGAGAACGATTTTAGCTCGATTTCAGGAGCGAAATTCTTCAAAATTCACGAACGAATATATTTTTTTTAAGACCGTTCGTTCTTGAGGTTATTTGTTCTGCTATCTTCTGGGTGTAGCAGCCAGAAAAAGGCATCTCCGATATCTAAATTGGCCATTTTAAAGACTCAATATTTAGAAATGAAGTTCGATATATGATTTTTTAGCCTTGCTTGAGTCGATTTTGGCTTGTGAGCTGGAGAGGAGTCTCTCCTTTCCTTTCCCAAAACGTCGAATTGATACACTTTTGCCGAAGCTTGGACTACTATTTCACAATAATGGAGCTTGGTGGCCCCATCATAGTCGAATCTCCACCAAACAATCACATAAACCGGATGGTGACCTCTCTGAACTCTTCAAATGAGTTCGGCCATTTGTTTTCATGATACAGAATACACTCTTAAACTATTATGCTAAAAAAAATTCTCGTCAATCAGCAGTCAGTCAGTCAGTCAGTTACGCCTGTATTACTTTGAACCCAGTTTTAAAGCTGTGAGTCGTCCCTGATCGCTGCTATACTTTCCTCATACATTTTCTGTATGACTCTGTAGAACTTTGTCAATTTGCCCATATTGCTGAGTTTGTAAATGAGGTTCCTTTGGTTGATTGTATCAAATGCTGCCTTGAACTGGATCGAGCAGACGTAGAGTTTATTTTTCTTGTTTTGTTAAGCTTAGTATACATATCAACAAAGGAGCGGCCAAAACAAAAAACTCCATATAAAAAGAAAACTCACAAAACTTATGGCACCAAAGCCCCTTGCCGCTTCCTTTGTTGGCAGTACACATTTCAACAAATCGTCTCAAGTAAAGACCGCAAAATATACTAGACTGGTATTTTTCTGCATGGTTTCCGAAAAACTAATGAATGATTTTATTTCGAGGGCATTTTTAAATATTTTGCCATCACTAATAGAACGGCCCTCATAATATCTGTGAAGAGGAAGCTACTGTTGTGGAAAACAAACAAAGGACACAACAAATTAGTCCTCCTAAAAAGTGCATGGGACGATATTGGAGCACAGATGGGACAGGACGGTAAGTAAATTATTTAAATATCGTCATCTGATTAATCTGTTCATATTATTAAATAGCTAATGAATGTAAGGAAGCGTGGACATCGCTGCGAGAAAGGGTTCGCTACCGCCGAAGTCAAGCCCAGAACAGGATCAAGTGTGGCAGCGACGGTGGCGATGTTTTCGCCATTATTGCTGCCACTGCTAATTTCATTTTTATACCGTTGCAACGCGTTGCAAAGGGTATTATAATTTTGCCCACAAGTTTGCAGAGCATAGAAACATTAATTTTCGACCCCATAAACTATATATATTCTTGATCAGGGGGCCGAGCTGAGTCGATTAAGCTTTGTTCGTCTGTCTGTCTGTCCGACTGTCTGTCTGTTTCTTCACAAACTAGTCTTTCAGTTTTGAAGCTATCGATCTGAATAGGAACATTCGGTCGGAAAACTGGTTTTAGTAAGAAAAACTTTTTTCTTTTCAATGGGAACGTATCCAAACTTTGCTTTTTTATAATTCTGCCAAGTTTGATCAAAAACAGACAACTATTTGGTAAAGCTGCAATATAAAAGATATGTCTGAAAAACAGTCTTAGTTAGAAAAAGTTGTATTGTTCGTTTGTTTTTTTTTTAGCATCCCGAAATTTTGTATTTGATATTTGTGCTAATTCTAAAAATTGTTGTTCAAATCATATGACTATCTGGCATACTCCGGTTTTCACTTTAGTGAATTCGAATTTAATACATGTAAAAAGATTATTTTTGAACATATTTACGCGTGCACTTGCAAAGTTATAACAACTTTGGCACAGACGAAGTTAGTTTAGATTTCTCGTTTGTTTAATAATTTAAAATCAAAACAAACACTAGACAGTGGGACCATAATTTATGCAGGCATCTTATATCCGGCCACACTGGACAAAAAACAAAACAATTGCCACTTCTGGTATTTTTGTTTCGGCCTCTCTTTGTTAATGTGTATACTAAGCTTTACGTCGTTGCGATCGATGATGAATGAAT